>JARYGA010043219.1:0-26400 GCA_030545235.1 Helianthus tuberosus
CTTATGGTGTGGTGGTTAGAGTTGTGTTTTACAACATGTGCGTTTTTTATTTTTCTTTTTTGTTTTTGAGCTAACCCTATAAAACCCAGAAATAATTGAGTGAATATTAATAAAACACCATATTCAAACCCTAATAGTCTATAAGAACTTCAAAAACACTATCATAGAACTATAAATATAAAACACTATATGATAATCAACATAAAACACAATAATGTTAGTCACTCCAAAATCACAGCCTTATCATCCAAACACACAACACAAAACCCACATATATGATGTTTTAGTAATCATCATTATGTTATTTTTGGGTTTTCGGTGTGTTTTATAGTTGATATTATGGTGTTTTATGACTTTTTATATATTTTTTTTAAATTTGGACTTTGTAGCCAACTCCTTTTCTGACCAGATTTAGAAAATCTTTTATCTTTTATATATGTATCAGTTAGTTAATTATTTAATTGAATTGTTATCTAACTTTTCAAAATATGTAATATCAACCATATAATAATAATAGCCAAAAACAATATATATTTATAATAATAAAATGATAACAATGTATAATCATTGTCTGTATCTCTAATATTCATAAATTATAACTGTTCATATTATAATATAAATTAATATAACTAGGTTTATCACTCTAGCCGCGTTACGGCGAACTTTTTTTTTGTTATTTAGTCTGTGTTTACATGTGTTTTGAAATCACTATACGAGCGCGTTGCACATGGAACCACTAACAAAAATAAAAAGAAAATGTAAAAAGCAGTAAAAAAATAATCGAAAGAAAATCAACCAAAAAAGTAGTATGTTAATGATGTTGTTTGTATGAGACTTGTGGTCAGAGATGAGCAAATAATACAGGGTACCGGTACCGAATTTCCCGAACCGAAAGATCCTAAGTACCAATTCGATACCGACTTTTGGAGTTTCTGGTACCGGTTCGTGACCCATTTTTACTTTCATATACCGGTACCGTAACTGGTATTTTCGGTATGGGTTGCCATTGAGCCCATCCCTACCCCTTAAACTAAAAAAAGAAATCATTAAAAGTTGAAGAAAATCAACAAGAAAAAGTTGTACAGTACTCTTGTTGTTTGTACGACACCCGTGATCAGGGATGATAAGCAAATGGTACCGTGTAGCAGTACCGAATTTCCCGAACTAAAAGATTTTCAAACTCAATCCGTTACCGACTTTTGGAGTTTTCTGTATCAGGCTAGTGCCGATTTTTTCCTTCATGTACTGATAATGAACTGGACCGTACCGGTATTTTCGATACCTTGACACCAAGCTTATCCAACTTAGAAAGTAAAGAAAATAATTATTATTATTATTTTAAAATAATAAATGTATTAAAAATATATATATTATTATAATATATTTAAAACACTGTTCATTTCATTTTGTTTTTTAATATATAGTAATATATAGTAATAATAATAGTAATATATAGTAATTTCAAAACATTGAAAAACTAGTATATAGAAATACATTCTTATGTGAGTGCCAAATATTTTTGTATCCACAATGTTACATACGAAATTTCTAACAAATATCATTACACTAATCTGTATTTCCATTTTACATGACATTTAGTTTCAATCATGTTTACTTGTATGGTGATTTAGGTTTTACTCATAGTATGTCGATTATAGTTATTATGATTGTGGTGGAATTGCGATCATTTTTATTTTAAAACATGTATTTTTATAGATATGTGAAATGTTTTTATATTTATAAATTTGGTAATGCTCACATGTTTTGATTATAGACAATACATAAAATTTATTTTGATATTTAAAAAGCGGCTTAAAATATGGATTTATAATTCGTAAATCTTGAATACTAACTATTAAATTTTTTATTTATTCAATTCCTATGATACATAAGGTTATCTATACTATATTATAATGCATGAGGGGAGAGCATAATTTTAAGATACGCAAAAAATAAGAAATTTTTCCTTTTTAATTTATAAATACACCCTAAAATGAGGGTAAATTGGTCTTTCAAACGATAATTATATTTTATTCCCTCATTTATTACATTTAAATCCCTAAGTTTTAACATAATTATGGGTAATTATGTACACTTTTTTTCTCCACAACAAACTTATAATTTTTTAACATATTCTTGCCATATTTTATAAACTATAATGTTTTAAAAAAAATTCAAAAGTACCATGATGAGCTACTCATTTTTGTCGACGTATGATAATTGTTTTAGTCAGTATTAACGTGTAGATTAAAAGGTACAAATAGACAATGCCTTAGTATACAGTGATTAAAGCCTAAAATACTTAGACATTATCCCAGAATATTTAATAGCTACCCAATGTTATGTGATTAAACCCTTATCTTTAAAAATATATAGATAATTAGTTAGTAGTTAGACTTTATCCCCTTATAACAAAACTACCCTCCCCCCATTTTTAATCGGTCATTAACATTTTGGTACGTTAATATACTTTTTTTTAAATTACACCATATAAACGAGTATTTTGTTCTCTTTAATTTGAGTATTGTATTGTTATATTTTTTTAATTTAAAAAATTGATATGTTACGTGATAAAAATTGTCTAAGGGTGAGTAATAACTGCATTGTTGATCGAAACCGAACCGAAATCAACAAAAAATTGAGTTAACTGAAAACTGATTAACCGAAACCCGAATTAACCAAAAACGGTTATAGATTTTTTTGTACCCTCATTTAACCAAAATTAACTGAATGGAAGCATTCATATTCTTATATATTTCTAAATTTTATTCATTCGGTTCATGTATTTCCTATTTATTCCCTCATTTTATGTATTTATACCATTTCATATACCTATACATCTATTTCATGTATTAATACCTAAATATCATGTATTTCTAATCAAAAGTTTTAGCTTAAGTTTGATTTTGACTATTAACTGGAATTAAATGAATCAAACAAAAAATCGTGAATCTAACTGAATAAACCAAACCGATCAACTGATAACAGTTTGGTAAATAAAATAGACTAATAGATAACCTCGATTTTGGTGAGTATAATAATCTAACCAACCGAACAATGCACATCGTGCCAATGTATGTGTTTCCTACCGCATCGCGCGCACATCTATTGGTTATTAACCAAAACCGGTTATCGGTGAGCAATAATTAAATCGTTAACCTAAATCGAAAACAGACGAAACGAACCAAAATCAACCAAAAATTGAATTAACTGAAAACCGAATTAACCAAAAACCGGTTATCAATTTTTTGTACTCTCGTTTAACCAGAATTAGCTGAACCGAACCGAATTATTCATATTTTCATATAATTCAAGCTTTTATACCTACAGTTTATATATTTCATATTTTATAACTCAATTTCGTATATTTATACTTTCATTTAATGTATTTCTACCTGAATTTTATATATTTCTAAGTAAAAGTTTTAGCTCAAGTTTGGTTTTCGCTATTAACTGAAATTGATTGTAGCAGACCGAAAACCATCAATCTAACCGAATAAACCGAAGTAATTAACCGAAAACCGATTGGTTAAGAAAAATAGACTAACCGATGACTTTGGTTTTGGCTTCGGCTGAGGATAATAAACGAACCGATCGAACCTTGCAAACACAATGAAATGGATTACCCGATTACTTCGCTTTTGATGTATATCTATCACAATAATGCTACAATAAATATTATATGAATAAGAAAACTACAAAAAAAAGAGTATCACAATGCATTGTGTCGCTCCCGCCGCATCGCGCGGGCATCTTGCTATAACCTACTAAAGTATAAATGGTTCCTGCCTTCGCTTCTGGTTTCTATCCGAAAAATTCAAAGGAGTGTGATTACAAATTTATTTGAGAATTTTATCAACACTTGTCAGATAATTAGAGTTTAGTAGGTAAATCATTAGAGTTTAGTACGTAAATCAAGGGTTTTAATCGATATGGTTTTAACAAATACTTGATTTCCGATTTGTTCTTTTGTTATAAAAAGTTTCTTTGCATCTGGTTTTTATATCCCGTAAACATTGATCTGGTTTAAAAAAAAAGAATCAAAGTGATGGTTTAATTTGTTCCAAATAAGCAGGAGTTGTTTTCAGTTTCGTATAACAGTAACTAAATAATTCTTTTATTATGGTTCGTTTAATTGATAAAAATAGATTTCAACGATGAAAACAGAGGTTCGTCGAGAATGATAAATCGACGCATGATGGATTCAACCGATGAATCGTGTTTTTCATTCGAATCAGAAATTAATCACATACGCCTTTGATTGGTTCATTTGGATAGAAAGAGATGTATAGACAGAGTGTATACAACAGATAAGTTAACATAAGGTTTTTACAAATGAGGTGCATGATCCCTTCACACCGGTTGGGTAATTAACTAAGATAACTGCCTAAAATTAGGTTAAAACAATAATACAACTAATTACAAAATAACTTAGGTTAAATCACAATTATGCTAATTATTCGGACAACGAAATGCTTGGCGGTGATCTGTTGGTGATATTTACTCACACTATGTGCGTTGACGGACCTTCACTGACAGTTTAAAGGCGACTTCCCCTTTTGTGGGGGATCATCGTTATATATGTCCGTCGTTGAAAGCCCTCTATATTGTAGTAGGACACATTGCAGAATTTTCTTGATGATGGAGTCATGTTTATCATGTTTGTCAAAAATTGTTGCTCCATATGTACGAACGATCATTTCAATTAGGAGAGGAAACTCAAGGGCAGAGAAGAGAACAACTGGGATAGTAGATAAAAGAACAAGAGGCAAGCACACCCACGGTAGTGTCTTATGGAGCATAAGAAACATTGCAGCACCAAAAGAAATCATCATGGTAACTATAGAGAAGAAAAGGCATGACATTCCAATGATTAATTTGGTGGGCAAGGAAACAAGAAAATCATCCTCTCCGTATCGTGCAGTGAGAATTCCTAAGAACATCAGCACAGAAGTTGATGATGTGAAGAGAGCGAGTCCATTTGATATGATAAATACCAAGAATGAGTGCCTGTCAGTTTTGTTGGTGTTTAACATTACGGGTAGGCCAGATTTATCGTCATTCCCACCAGGTATAGTGAAGGCTGTTGCCCAGATCTTCTTGATGATGAACAAAGTAATAAAGAACAATAATAAACAAACTAGTATTTTGATTTCTGAATAAATAATGATTCTGAATGTATGAGTATGTGTGTATACAATTGAAATATCTAACCCTATTTATACATATCTAAGAGGTGTGTCTGAACCGTTGTGTCTTTTGATGAAGAGACGTGTCCTTTGATCTTGTGGCTCTCAATCGATGATGAAAGGGTGCGTCCCTGTGTTCTTGTTTTCTGTCGTCGATCAGAGAAGGGGTGTGTCCCCTGGATGTGTCGATTCCAACATGTAGGTTATAAAGTTTCATTTTGTTGCTTCCGGTCCTCACACTTTACTAACTAATCTAATTATAACATAAACTAACTATTAACTATTTACATAAACTACCCACTACTTTTGACCCACATGGATTAAGGAATTAACTATCAATATTCCCCCCTAATTTCTTAATCCATGCCTTGAACATCTTTCCTTGCACCTTGGTCTTTCTCCATGTCTTGATTGCCATCATGTGCTTCTCCATCTTTATCACGAACTTGTTGTTGAAGATCCTTGTCTTTAAGCTTCGGTTTTCTACCGGTCACTTGCTTGACTTCTTGATCTGATTCTCCAACAATTGTAACACGAACTTTGTTTTGAACATGAGCAAATTCTTTGATGTCTTCACACATTTGAATATCACCATCTTTAACATGCGTGTCATCTTCTATGTCTTTGTCAGGTTCGTCTTTAGATGGTATATCACGAACTACTTCATGTTTCCTGTTCTTGCAGTTTGATTTGTCATCTTTGACAATGTTGTTCTCTGGTGATAATTCGTTCTTGGATGATATCTCTTCGCATCCCTTGCATCTCTTGTTTGTCTCTAACCGTATGCTTTCTGACTTCAACTTTTCAATTTCTTTGCTCATCTTTTCTGCAAATGATGTTTCCCTTTCATGCATTTGCCTTTCAAACTGTATTTCTCTGTTTTTCATCTCAGTCTCGAACTCTTGTTTCTTTATTTCAAAATCCTGGAGCATATAAAACTTCCAAGATTCTAATTCTCTTTTCATATCACTTTCTGTTTCTGAACTTTCTTCTTCTGTAATTCCCATCAAGAGTGTTGGTTCCTCGTCCTCTTCTAATAAGTGTGATTCCTCCTGTGCTTGTTTTGCTTTCGGGCACTGAGAGGCATAATGTCCAAACTCATGGCAATTGTAACACTCCACTTCTCTCATATCTTTCTTGAAGCGATTTTGATATCTAGGGTTTCTATTCCTCCTATCATAACCTTCGTCCTTGTTCTTGGAATCATCACGCGAGATACTTCCGTCTCTTTCTTCTTGTCTAAACTTTTCATCACGCCACTTGCCTTGTGATGAATTGAACCTTCCTTGTCCATGGTTTCCAAAACGCCTTCCACGACCATAGTTCTTGTCGCGTCGTGTAAACATAAGTTTCTCTTGATCATCTACCAGGTTTTCATCCACCAGATTGGTCCTTTCTTCATAAGCTTTCAATCTTCCAATTGTCTCGTCTAGCGTCGTTGTTTCTAAATCAGCGAATTGTTCAATGGTTGCAACAATTTGAACGAACCTTCTCGGTACAGAACTTAAAAGTTTCCGTACTAAAGTCGGTTGATCAAAAGTTGATCCAAGACCACTTGCCCTCGTGACAATGCTATTTAGTCTTGCAGTGAACGAATCGATAGTGTCTTCCTCCTTCATTTTTAACATCTCAAACTCTGTTTTGAGCGTTTGAAGACGTGCCTTTTGCACTCGATCTGCACCGACGTGCCTAGTCTTTAATGCATCCCAGATTTCTTTTGCACTATTGCAACTTGCAACTTGTATTATCATATCTTCCGGTAGTGCTTGAAATAGATACGCAGTTGCCGTCATATCCTTCTTTTCATCCGCTTGCGTATTTTCCTTTGGTTCTATCATTTCCCATAATCCGTTTGCCCTAAGTATGGTTTTGATACGGATTGCCCATACCGTATAGTTTGTAGACTTTAAGATAGGACACTGAAACTGGGAGAACGAACTACTCTCTTTAATTACTACCGCGTTTGACGGAGAGGCTCCTCCTGAATCCGCCATAATTTCTTTTCCAACAATTTTCACTTTCTAAACTTTGGTTTTCTCCTAAAACCAAAATCTATGATTCCAAAAATTCACACTAACTTTCTAACGTGGAATCAAAACAATTTCTAAACCTTATATAAATTCCAGAAAAATAGAACGTAGAACCTGGAATTTGCGAACCGACCGACTTCTCTTATCGTGATTCTGTCCTCTTTTGATCTTGTAATGCAAACTTCCTTGTTTAATGATGTACCAAAAACACCACTCAAATCTGGTGGTATTTCTTATAATCGGTGACCACCAACTTAATTAAATAACCCACTTGGTTATTATTTTGTGATTCTAGAACTTTCACCAGCCAACCCTTGGCTTTATTTCTTATGGTTTCGTACAGAGATTCCAATCAACAATCCTTCCAATTGTGAGTAAACAATTAAATAATCAAGTTTGAAAAAAGTCAAACTTGGATTGCAATTGATTTTCAAAAACAAACTCCTGTTCACGCCTCCTTTGTAATACACCACACCAGAACAAATTTTGATTTCCTTTTAAAAAATTTCGTTTCTGATTTCGAACTTCGGAACTGACCGGATTCGGATTTCAATTTCTGCTAATTGAGAACACTGATTCGAATTTCAATTTTCGCTAATTGAGAACGTACCTTCGATTAGAATATCAATTTCCGCTAATTGAGAACGTGTCTGCGATTCGAACATCAATTTCCGCTGATTGAGAACGTGCCTTCGATTCGAGCCTTTGGCTCTGATACCACTGTTGCCCAGATCTTCTTGATGATGAACAAAGTAATAAAGAACAATAATAAACAAACTAGTATTTTGATTTCTGAATAAATAATGATTCTGAATGTATGAGTATGTGTGTATACAATTGAAATATCTAACCCTATTTATACATATCTAAGAGGTGTGTCTGAACCGTTGTGTCTTTTGATGAAGAGACGTGTCCTTTGATCTTGTGGCTCTCAATCGATGATGAAAGGGTGCGTCCCTGTGTTCTTGTTTTCTGTCGTCGATCAGAGAAGGGGTGTGTCCCCTGGATGTGTCGATTCCAACATGTAGGTTATAAAGTTTCATTTTGTTGCTTCCGGTCCTCACACTTTACTAACTAATCTAATTATAACATAAACTAACTATTAACTATTTACATAAACTACCCACTACTTTTGACCCACATGGATTAAGGAATTAACGAAGGCAGTTGTGAACATGACTGCAGCAATAAGAGTTCCTACAACCATACATGATCCTGCAGTGTTCTTCATCCATTTTTGGCCTTCTTTTGCTAGATCCTTGTGTTCTTCACTGAATAAAGTGCGAGGCTTTCTATGGCTTTCATTCAGATGATCTTTGTAGTTGGGTTGTACTAACCTTTCCACCTCCTAAAATGTTTGTTAGAGAATAAAGTTAATTTTAACAATTTCATCTAAAACATTTCCACAAGATACCAAAAGGAACCAAGAGACAAATTTTGTTCTACCTTATACCACTGCAATTCCCTCTGCATTTGTAAGGCAGGTCCTGAAATATGCTCAAGATGAGCTGGAGGAGAGAGCTTAGCTGCAAGATGTAGAAAATTATTCTGAAATATATCATGTCGACTGGCCACTATGCTCTTCTTTGTTCCCAATCTATAAAAAAGACTGAATATTTTTTCGTTGCGTAGAACAATTGCATGTGAAAAGATTGATCTTCCTCTTTTGTCTTCCCTCCATATGAAGTCCGGATTAATTTCTAGTAGTTCGTTGACGAACTCAACTATTCCATACTTAATTGCAGTCATTACTGCTTTGTCTATTTCCATCATGTCAAGCTTTGAGTCACTCACACCTTTTATTTTCTTGCAAATGAGGATGAGGAGTTTATTTGCTTCATAGTTTACTAACTTTCTGTCATGCAAATTCTTGATATCAGGCACTGCAAGTAAAATTAAACACGCATATTTACATAAAATCACTTCATTTAATATAAAAATTTCAGGAAGAGAAGTGCATTTGTGCCAAGAACTATAGTCTGCATACCGAAAAACTGTAGCAAGATCCAACCTATCCGATATTGTAAGCTAGGCTGGATGATGAATTCTTCTTCATCAGAGATATCGGTTACATGTTGAGAGGCATTTGTCCCTTCAATGATTTTGTGTTGAGAGCCATTTGTCCCTCTAGTTCCTTTGGTGTCAACATCCCTTGGAGAATATCTACACACACCTGTTTAGAATGCATACATGCATCAATGTAATTACCAGCGTGACTGAGGTTTTCATGTCATAGACATAGAGATGGACAACTAGTTGTTGCTGTTATTTCCTTTTTGTAGAAATAAGAATGGTAGGCGAGTCTACAACAGTATATATTACATCTTGTTGCTTAATTAATTTGAATGTGTAAATTAAAATTATTTGTAATTATTAATATATACGTAAATTTTAGTGTTAAGAGGAATCAGCAAAAGTAAATCTAAATTTATTTTCGTGTGATATGAAAAACCAATAAAAGTCGTGCGCCCAGTTTGACGGTGATGATTCTAGATCATACTAAAATTCTATGGAATTGATTCCTTGTTGAGTTACTGTAAGAGCACATAAAGGTATATAAAATGTGATTACTTACGATTGTAGATCCATTCTTTCCAAAATGGAAATTTGCTTCCACTTGCAAATGCTGAAGGCTTGTGTGCCAATTTGTGAACAGCATATTCGCCATTGTGATCCGCCATGATGCTTAGATTTGGGAACAAGTTGAGTAGCTTGAAAGCAATATCTACAGCATTTACATCAAAAGATTGTTAGTTTTGGGTAGTACAGAAATGACCAAAACAAGATGCTTTTTTCCGGTTATATGAATAACAACTGTGAACAAAACAAATCCAACTCACTAACCAAAGAATTCTGCGGTGATCAAATAATTCAGAAGCATCACCCCATCCCGTCCGTTTAGCAGCTCTTTTGGAGTCTTGGAGTAGAGATAGTGAACCATTTGCTTTCTACCATACTTTGATGCCACAATTACGGGAAGGGAACTCTGGTTCGTATTTCCATTTGTTATGCAAACCAGATTATGATTCTTTTCCACCATCGCTTTAGCCAGTTCTAGGTTTTCATTCATCGCCGCAAATAGGGAAAGAGGAGTGGCACCAAACTTATTACTAATTTCTAATCCCTCTGGTGGCATCTTATTTACCAAGTCTTGTGCAATATGTGTTCTTCCATAGAGGATTGCAATATGTAGAGCTGTATCTCCATATGAAGATACCCTTGCTGTTGTAGCTTTGGGGTCCTTCTTAAGGATATCATTCACTTGTTTGATGTCATCAGATTGAACAGCGTTGTATAGGTTTTCATATGGATGGGGCTCTTTAAAATCTGTGAACATTCTAATACACTATTAAAATAACACAAAGTTGAATAATTTCAATACAAAAAATAACCACGCAATTCGCCATACACTATTAAAAAACAGGACAATTATGACTGAACTTTGCGACCACAAAGTTGGCCACTACTTTGCGACCTAAATCGTAACGGTTGCAAAATTAACATGTGAGCAATAAGTTGCAGAATTTGCGAACGCCCAGTTTACGTTGCAAATCCGTAAAAAGATCAAAATTAAATTATGAATACTTGTTGCAAATATATGTAAAATAATTAAAAAAATGTCAACAAAAATAGTACAAAAACAAAAAAAAGGGTGAGGCTAAATGTACCCGATAAAATAAAGTAGCGATATAACCAATTTAGCACGTGAGGAGAGGGTACAAACAGTGAAAACCACAGCAAAGTGGTACATTCTAAAAACACATAAATTCTTTTTGAGTCCCTATGTTTTAATGGTTTTAACTATCTGATTTTAAAATCAAAACTTTTAACTACATGAGTACCTATTTTTTCAATTTGTAACTGTCTTAGTGAAAATTTGTATCACGTTAATCAAGTCAGTTAACTTTTTGAGTAAAATTCCCGGATGGTCCCTGTGGTTTTGTAAAATAATACTTATAGTCCCCAACATTTGGAAATTATATCGGTGGTCTCTGTGGTTCGATAGTTTGTTACTCGGATAGTCCATGGAGTGCATGGAGGTTAGTTTTCTATGTTAAATCCATCTGAAATTACTTATTTATCCCTCCCTATAAAAAATAAAAAACCAATATGGATTATTAAAAGTGTGGGCCCACCTTATTCACCCCCTCCCCCCCTTATAAACAACCGGCCACCATTACCATAGCCACCCACCTCCACCATAGCTACCTACCTCCACTGCCACCCTAAACCCACCATTGCCGCACCACCTCCAACCTGATCCCGCTACCACCGCACCACCTCCAACCTAAACCTACAACTGCCTTTACTCGACCACCAGAACACCTCTTTCTTCTTCGTCATCTCCCTCATCTTCACCTACAAACACCCACGCCACCACCATATTCATTTGCAAACATCCTCACCACCACCGCCATCATTCGACCACCACAACCACCATCTTCACTCGACCACAACAACCACCGTATCAAAACCCCAAATTTAAACCCATATCAAAGTAATTCCGATCAAACCTCAACCAAAGTAATTCCGATTGTTGTAATATATGTGTATATATGTATTTCACTAATTTAAAGACAAACAAAGATGTTATACAAACAAGTTATATACATTTGGCACTCACATAATTCCACATTTACATTATCTGAAGCAGCCGTCCTTCCGCCCTCCACTCCACCGGCGCCAATCGTTGTCGACACCACCGACCACTCCTACCAACTCCAACCCGTTACCATCATCAACTCCTACTTCACCACACATTCCATTCAAATCCCTTTCAAACTTAAACCCTTACCGTCGAACTGAACTTCGGTGTACCTTGAAACGAGCCCAACATCAGATTCGCTTCGCTGGAATCATTCATTTTGGTTAACATCAGATTCGTTGGAATCGAAGGTTGTGATGGTGGTCGTGGTTGTGGTGTGGGGGTGGGTAGTAGTGGTGTGAGGGCGGGTGGTGGTGGCAGGTAGTGGTACTGGTGGCGATAGGTGGTGGTGGTTTTCCTGAGAAAGAGAGAGAGTAGATAGAGTCGGAGCGTGTGTGTTTTAGAGACAGTGAGTGTGTGTTTATATATGTGTGTGAATTTTTTTCTTATATTTTAATAAAGCAAGGGGTATATAAGTAATTTCAGATGAACTTAACGGAGAAAACTAACCCCCATCCACTCCAGGGACTATCCGAGTAACAAATTGTGAACCACAGGACCACCGGTGTAATTTCCAAAAGTTGGGGACTATAGGTGTTACTTTACAAAATCACAGGGACCATCCGGGCATTTTACTCTAACTTTTTTGGAAAAGACTAAAATGCCCCTATGTATTAAAAGTATAATTAAATGAAACTTCTCCACACAAACACAAATTCTCTCCCTATAATTTTCATTTCTCTCTAACTACTCCACAACCACCATACACCATCACCACCACCACATTAGTCCAACGGACACCACCACTACCAGCAGTCCACCACCACCATCTATCGACCAAAATTAATAACAGGAACACACCATTGTCATCATCCCCGCAAACACCACCTCGGATCTCAGATTCCCCGTCACCACATGCCACCACCCCGGTTAACTTAAACCCTCACCACAAACATCACCCCTGACCACCAACTTCATAGCCGTCACCATCGTACCACGCTGCCCCCACATTCATTGTCGTTGACATCCACAGCCCAAACCTCGTGGCTGATTATACCTTCGTCTCTACAACAGCCACCATTTACATCGATTCAACCTCACACCATCTTCACACCCTAACCCCTTCATCTGTCTGTAACCACCAACATCCCACCCCATCTTTCCCTCTCTAGTCAAGAACCAGATGTAGAGAGAAAGAAAATAAATATGTGAAGGTTTATTAGATACAAAGAAAACGAACCAGATCTGGTTGTGGCTCTAGTGAGAGAAAGAAAACGATTCCGTGAAGGGTTTAGATGAGAGAGAGAGATAAATAAAATAGATCTGGTGGTGTAGTGGGGGAATGCGGTGGGTGTGGTGTGGAAGTGGTGAGAAGGTTTAAATGAGAGAGGGAGATGAGGAAGAGAGGCAGAGATCAAATTTGTGATTTGTATAGAATAATATAAAAGGGATATAAATATATCTTGTACATTAAAGACTTGTACTTTATTTGTAAATAACTAAAATACGCTTATAACTAACAGACTTTATAGACAGAGTTAATAAATTGTTCTCAAATTGTTACAAATTGAAAAATCAGGTACTCAAATACTTATAATTTTGTGTCTATCTCACGAACAAAATGAATGTCTATCTCAATATGTTTCGTGCATTGATGTTGAACCGGGTTATCAAACATGTAGACAGCCGAAAAATTATCACAGTAAATTACGGATGCATGTCGAAGCAGGAGGTGTAACTCAAGAAGTAAATTGCGTAACCAAGTGGCTTCAGCCACAACATTTGCAACCCCATGATACTCTACCTCAGCACTAGAACAGGAAATACTGGGTTGCCTCTTAGATGACCACGAAATGAGATTATCGCCAAGAAAAACACAGTAACCACTCGAAGAACGACGGGAATCAGGACAACCTCGTCAATCTGCATCAGAATAGGCTACCAAAGAATGGGTACTAGATTTACCAATGCAAATGCCATAATCTATCATCCTCTGTAAATACGGTAATATCCTTTTGAGAAAGGCAACGTGAGGATCCCAAGGTTCATGCATGAAAAGGAAAACCTCTTGTACCTCATATGAGATATCTGGGCGTGTGAACGTAAGGTACCGTAAAGCACTAGTGAGAATGCGATAGAGAGTCAGCTCATGAAACAAAGGACCATGAGATGCACTAGCTTTGGTTGACAAGTCAACCAGTGTGGTGCACGGTTTACAAGAGGACATGGATGTGCGGGAGATGATGTCTTTCGCATACTAGGCTTGATTCAAAAATAAACTTTTAGAATTTCGGGTCACCCGAATACCAAAAAATGATATAAATGGCCCAAGTCGGTCATTGCAAATTCTCGTGAGAGCATGCGAATAATATCATGTAATAACTCGTTAGAAGAGGCTGTGAGAACTATGAGAACTATATGGTCAACCTATCAAAGCAAATAAGCAGTGTGAGAGCCGTGTGTGTAGACAAAAAGTGAGTTGTCACAGACACTGCCGCGGAAACCCTTAGATAAAATGTGACTGGCGAATCTCGTGTACCCTACCCGAGGAGCCTGCTTAAGGTCATAAAGCGACTTTTTCAACCTGCACACAAAATTAGAAAAGCGCGTATCGGTAAAGCCCGGGGGCTGATGTATAAATACTGTCACGTTTAGATTCCCATGTAGGAAAGCGTTCTTGACATCCAACTAATGGATGGGCCAGGAACGAGAAACCGCAATAGACAAGACGGACCGTATGGTAGCCGGTTTGACAACCGGGCTGAAAGTGTCATCACAGTCAATGCCAACCGTTTGAGATTTCCTACTAACAACCAAACATGCTTGGTATATTTCCAACGACCCATCTGATTTAAATTTATGCCTGAAAAACCACATACAACGAATGACCGCCCAGTCATGTGGTCGCGGTACTAGTTCCCATGCAGCATTTTCATGTAAAGCACTAAACTTCGCCTGCATAGCATGCAACCAATGAGGGTCAGCAAAGGCCCGCGCCTAGGATGTGGCAACCGGGGAGATAGAGGTAGTGTGAAGAATGCGGTGGGCTTTGGAACTGGTGGTCATGTGGTGAGTGTTAGTTGATGGGTTGGGCCGAGAGGTGTTATGGACAGGAGGAGGGGCCGTACTTGGCTGGTGAGAGGATTGAGTGGAGGTTGCTGGAGCAGCGGAGGATGGGTTACGGTTTGGGTCAGAGGTGGGAGCTTGTTCGGGTGGGTTTATGGTGGGGTTGTTGGGTTTTGTTCGGCGGGAGTAAGTGAAACAGAAGTCCGATGTGTGTGAGGGTGTGGTTGGGACGAGGATGGTATAGTCTGAGGGAAAGAGAACCCCCCGGGGGGGGGTGTCATCTAAAAGGGAGTATGTGGCAGGAGGGGTGGGCATGGTGTAAGGAAAGGTTTGTTTGTCAAACGTCACGTGGCGAGAGATCTGGACTTTGCGCGTGGTAGGATCAGAGCATTGGTAACCCCGGAAATCCGGAGGGTAACCGAGGAACATGCAATGAACAGATCTTAGGTCTAGTTTGTGAGGTTGAGTGGCGGAGGTATTTGGATAACATGCGTATCCAAGGGCACGTAGATGGTCATAGGTAGGATGACGAAGATACAAGGCAAATGTAGGGATGAAGAAGTTTAGGCGTTTAGTGGGGAGGATGTTGTGAAGATAGGTGGCGATGTATAGGTCCTCAACCCAACACATAGGTGGTAAGCATGCGTAGATTAGAAGTGATCGGATGATGTCGTTAAGACGATGAATTATACGTTCCACGCGGCCGTTTTGGGAGGAGGTTTGGGGGCAAGAGAATCGGAATAAGAGGTCGTATTGGTAGGCAAAAATTTTAAAAGCATGGTTATCAAATTCACCACCTAAATCACGTTGGAACGTTTTGATGTTCCAGTTAAATTGTGTAGCAATTAGACGGTGAAATTTGTTGAAGGTTGTAAAGGTTTCGGATTTGTATTTTAAAGGGTACACCCACAGAAAGTTGGAAAAATTATCGATTAATACCATATAATATTATACCCGGTTTTACTTGGTATAAGTGAAGTCCATAAGTCACAATGTATAATATCAAAGGGAGAGAATGTAAACGAATTAGAATCATAGAAAGACAAACGTTTGCTATTAGATAAATGACAAGAATTGAAAAAAGATTACTTGTTCGAATTACAAGAAAAACCAAAATTTTTAGTTAAGATATCTAAAACTTGGGTGCCAGGATGTCCGAGGCGGTCATGCCATGGCAAAGTTGTAGAAGCAAGAAAACAAGCTTGAGGCGGAAGGGTGGGAGGCGTGACAGGATAAAGATCACCCGTGCTATTGTGGCGGGAAACGAGCCGTCCAGTTTTGAGATCCTTCAAGTAAAAACCAAACGGGTCAAATTCAACAGAAACATTATTATCACGGGTAAGCGACGGACAGACAATAACGTTTTGATTACGTGAGGACTGTAAAGTATGTTGGGTAGGATGTAGGTGCGTTATGGATGGGTAGGTAACCCGTGCCCGAGCCCTCAATTGGTAAACATTGTCCGTTGCCGACTAAAAGTTTAGTGTTAACAGGAAAATAGTTAGGGTAACGAATCATACCTTGGTTTTCGGTCACATGACGCTCCGCACCTGTATCCATGACGGGAGTTGGTTCTGTGTAGTTAAGTTGCATAGTGTTGAATGCCTTGCTCAGATCCGATGGACCCAATGCATCATAACGAGTAGGAGGCGGGCCGGGATAAGCTGGGTTTGGACCGTAATAGCTTGGGTAATGGACCGCCGGGTTTTGTTGGGGTTGGTTGGGCCGCCATGTGGTTTGGGTCGGATAGGGACAAGGCGGAGTGTTCCACCAAGCCCATTGCGGGTAGCTAGGATGTCCATATTGATTTTGGAATGGCCAAGAGGGCCCGTAGGTTTGCCTCTGTATCCGCGGCCGTGTCGCCTACAAGAGTTGGAGCTGCTTTTTCCTCGACCGCGTCCCCTGTTGCTTGGTTGATAGGATGAGTTGGCCGATTGCTGCTGAGAGGCCGACTCCTGCTGCTATGTAGGGGCCACAGGTGTAACCAAAACCGAAGTTGGTTGTTGTTGACGAGCTGCTTGCCGGATAACTTCATCCTGTAACATTCTACTAGCAAGATCCCAATCCGCTTTTTGGGAATTTATCAAGGAAGCGGTTGTGTCAAACTCTTGGGAGAGACCGCAAACAAGTTGTAAAACCAAACGGGATTCGGTGACAGGTTGATCGACATCAGTAAGCTTATTGGCGAGTTCCTTCAATTGTTTGCAGTAATCATCCACGGAACTACAGGCGGCGAGAGTGAGATTCACGAACCGGGATTCAAGAGCGGCTGCTTTGGCTTGCTTATTGCTGAGAAAAAAAATTCTAGAGCTCCTCCTAGGTTGTTCGGGCGGATGCTTCTATATGAAGAATGCGGGTGAGCAAGTCATCGGATACGGTGCTATAAATCCACTGAGAAACCAAAGCATCTAATTTTTTCCAGGCGGTGTATGAAGGATCCGTATATTCCGGTGGTTTAGTGGTGTCCATGTGGTCAAGGACACGGTAGGCGACGATGTGGAATTTGAATAACTTGACCCAGGACGAGTGGGTTACGGAGGTACCGTCAAGGGTGCGGATTTTGGATTGGATGTTGGTGACCGAGTAGACCGGATGTAGGTTGTCGCCGGCTTGGATGACGAGGGTTGTTCATCGGGTTTGGTTATGGTGGGAGGGCCTTGTTAATAAGGGAGCAGGACCTTGTTGATAAGGGAGCAATGCCTTGTTGATAAAGGAGCAGGGTCTGGGGAAAACAAAAGAGACCATCGGCAATTTTAGGGTTTAGGTAATCCAAGAGGGTATTGATCTGATACCATAAAAGTCTTTATGGTTTAGAATTCTTGATGATCTCATTCATAGAAAAACAGCCCTTTAAATAGGGAGAATACAAAGTTGCCCTATCTCTAAATAAGGAAACATAATCCCCTTATAATTACAAGAGATCACATCTATCTATACAATATTAATTTAAATATTATTCTATAAACATTTATCAGCTAAGACTAATAACTAATTAGCACAACTCAAATGTAATGAGAGATTAGTACTTCACCAGATACATGTTGTTGATCATGTGCGACCCCACAAAGTTGTGGGATGGGACGCATTTCAACCAAGTGATCCCATGCTATTTTAGCGGTCACATGTGCTTTCTTCTTGTACTTGGCATAAGATTGTGATCCACAGGCGAGTTGAATAGCATGCAAAGCCTGAGCATTCTTCCTTTGCCATTCTTGTGACTTCTCTTTCTCCTCAGGTGTAGCTTCGCTAGTGACCACATCCCATAAGTCTTGACCAACTAGATAACTTTTTAAACATGTTTTCCAATAGTCATAGTATTCTTCTTTGAATTCGTCTGTTACAATCCCAATCATAGCCATAGTTTGCTTCCCTACTGCTCTGTAATAAATTGAAGTGTTTACTAAAAAACTAAATAAAGACATGCAATTTTAAAAACAGATTTTCACAAGTGTGTCCAGGTAGTCACTAATTATAGGATCATTAGGAAATTGTGAATTTCCATCACAAACAGCCATTTGCTGCCTAAATTTTTATGGATATGAAATTAACGTCCATGGGTAATCCCATTTCACAACCTATCTGCGAACTGGGTTATTTCGTCACCACTTTTAGCAACTGACAATGGCATCTCAAATGTTGTGACCGGATTCATAGTGGTAGCTAAATTTATGACCGTTGTAATTTTGGTCGCAAATGCCTTATTCACTGGCAATGCATGGAACATGTATAAAAGTCCTTCACATATATTGTGAAAGTTCACTAACTTAATTTAAAAAAAAATTAACATATATATCGGATTTTTTTATAAAAAACACGTGCCCCTCGAAATCACGGGCGTGGTCCTCCCCGCACACCCTCATCACCGCCCATGAACTTAAATATTATAAAAGGAGAGAAGTAATTTAATTAAACGGAAATATTGTGAAATAACGTTGCTATTAACAGCTATCAACCATTGACATCTCATATTTATACTGAAACTAGTAGAATCATAATTACGAGAAGGAAAATTTAGTAGAAAGACTATCACAAATATAGAAAAGAACAAACTTACAATGTTTTTCTTTTTTTCTTAACGTCCGCTTTGATTATAGTTCTAGTAATACACTAATTTATATAGAGCAGTAGAAAACATTCATGAAGACAAAAGTCAAAAGAAGCTCTCTTTAACCTCTTGCCAAGTGATTCTTCCTTATGAGATTCTCTTTTTCTTTTTTGTTTCCTTGCTGTTTGAGTAATGGATAAAACACGAGAAACACACATTAGTACTAAGGGCAAGAAGCAAGCAAAGATGCATTTATAATTTGTGTTATTTATTTATCAATACCCACAGTTGTTCTTAGTGTTGGGATATTCCTGTAGCACATACTCATGACTCATCAAGTCCAACACATAAACACTACTTAAAAATATATATATACCAAAAAAATTCATTAATGGATCAAATAAAATTCCCAATTAAAATCGGAAAACATTATTCGTCAAAGCCCGTAGCTTACACAGAAATGAGAAGGAAAAAATAACTTTTTAATTCGTGGATGGTTGAAAATTAACAACGGATATTCAAACTGAAAAATAGAAATAAAAGAACCAAACAATGGATTTGACAAAAAGACTCTTTGATTAAAATTGAAGTTATATCTCTAAACACTCATAACTTATTGTTCTAGTGGTACGGTGTGTTGGGTTTACTCGGGGTTGTTCGCGGGTCATTGGTTCGGCACGTTATCGAGTCACTGGTTCATTTACGGGTCATGAAAGAGTCAACAATAGGCTGCATTTTAAAAGGGGTTATACCCATGTGTAGCTGCACGTTTTCTTTATAGTGGACTGGTTGAGATTGACCTGGTATTGTGGTTGACCGAATTGCATGCAGGTTTACGTTGATAGTTCAGTTAGGTAGTGGGTCTTGTTCCTATTCAGTTGGACTTATTGTTATTTGTTTTCTCACGTGTGTTTGTAAGGCTATATATAGCCAGGTGCTCTATTGATATATGTACCCTTTTGTTTTAATCGAATACAGTAGCTTGTTCACTTTTTCATCTCTGCGTATTATACACATACATTAGTGAGTTTTGTGAGTGTAATCAGGGGCCTGTAACCAACACGGTGTTCTCCTTACAAATGTAAGGTCGTGGGCTTAAATCCTTGCAAGTGCAAGGTAAAGACCGAATATTTAAGGGGTTGAAAATTTTGCAGTTAAAAAAAACATTAACTCTAAACATGTAATCCCTATTTATACTAAAGAACCTCTTAGAAAACAAGTAACCTACTCCTATAAAGAAACCAAATAATAATAACATAAAAACACCATAAATACTAAATCTTCCACCTAAAATAAAATACAAATTAAAATAATTCATTAAAATCCTCCAACTTTTGATTATTGACAATATTAGTTCCAACAATAACCCCCTAATCTTGTCAAATTCCTCCTAGGTCATGAATACCAAGTAAGACCCGAAGTTCCTCCACCTTAATACTCGGTCTCTTGTGTTGCTTTGCATCAACATCTTTGGTGCAACGACACAATATTGCACCCCCTGTTTTCTGACTCCTTTGGGATCATTCCCATAACTTGTCCAAACACTTGAACCATCAACCATAAACACGACAACATCCTTTCACTTCCACCTTGACTAAACCCGCTACTTCACCACCTTTAAAGTCGTTGTTGATCTGATCTAACACTGTACTACACCTGGGTTTTCTTCTTTGATCAAGTCTACAATCACTGTTCCTTGAATGCTACGGTCTTCCTGTTGTGGATCACAACTTCGATCACACCTGCTGCCGCCGTTTGATGAACAAACCCTTTTGCACATGCTTTCTTGATCGCAACAACCCTTGATAAACTGCCCAAATTGATAAACCGCTCTGATACCAATTGTTGGAAAGCAAGCCTTCTTTAATATAACCAAATAATGGATTTGACAAAAAAAAAAACCGCTCTGATACCAATTGTTAGAAAGCAAGCCTTCTTCAATATAACCAAATAATGGATTTGACCCAAAAAAAAAAAAAACACTCTTTGATTAAAATTGAAGTTGCATAAACTCTAAACATGTGATTCCTATTTATAATAAACAACCTCTTTGAGAACAAGTAACATATTCCATTAAGGAAACCAAATAATAATAAAATAATAACTACCATAAATACTAAATCGTCCACCTAAAATAAAATAAAAATAAAAATAATCCATTTAAATACTCTAACTTTTGAGTGTTGACAAGATTAGTTCCAACAATAGGTAACAACGAAATAAGATTTTGGACAATTTTTTCTTCTAGTCTTTTCATTATTTGTTGGGTAAGAGCTAATTTATAACGTATAACTAACGATTTTGAGAAGTAGTTGAATGAATGATACGGTTGACTGATAATTCGTCACTGAATCTCAAGAAAAATTATTTTACATTAATCCTCGAAACACTGTGATTTTCATATTCTTTGTACCCAACTTCCTCTCTCTTGTGGCAATGTTTGTTGATGACCCATAATATTCGTTGATATCACCGCAATCTTTGTTAGAACCGTTGTTATCGAATCTAAAATCTGCCACATATGTTGATTATTCATATGCATTAGTGACAACTTTTACATAGTTCTGGTGTAGTGTGAAATAAGAATTTTCGGAAAAAAAAAAAATACTTATGGAAACCAATGGTTACATGAATCAAATAAAATTCCCAATTAAAATGGGAAAACATTATTCGTCAAAGCCCGTAGCTTACACAGAAATGAGAAGGAAAAAATTACTTTTTAATTCGTGGATGGTTGAAAATTAACAACGGATATTCAAACTAAAAAATAGAAATAAAATAACCAAACAATGGATTTGACAAAAAGACTCTTTGATTAAAATTCTAAGGTATATAAACTCTAAACACTCATAACTTATTGGTACAGTGTTCTCCTTACAAATGTAAGGTCGTGAGCTTAAATCCTTGCAAGTGCCAAATTCAATTGATTGATGTTGAAATTGCCATTAATTTTAAACCCATTAATTTTGATTTCCATGTCTAATTAGTAGATCAGAGAGATATTAGCTAGAATCTGTTAAACTGATTGATGTTGAAATTGCCAAATTCAATTGATTGATCGATCATCGTGGTATTGGCTTGATCTTATTGAAATTGCCTACAATTACTTAGCTAAGGTTATATGATGGGGTGCAGAAATACCTAACACAATGGATTAAGAAATATATGTAATTTAATAGAGTGAATTGCAGATTTAGTTCTTTATTTTTATATCACTTTTCAAGCGGTGTTTTTTTTCATTAAAATTGATGAATTTTGTAACTATTGTTTCAAAATCTTGCATGTTATGTCTTGTGAAAGAGAGAGGATAGTTTTCTTATTGATATATATTTATGAGTTAATTACACAGCTGGACCCTGTGGTTTATAGCTAGTTTCGCCTTTGGCTACTAACTTTTTTCTAACTGGTTCGGGTTTCATGGTTTCAATTTTGTAACACCTTTGGGTACTAACACCAAACTTAGTTAATTTTGATGTTAAATTTCAGTAAAATGACTAGAATACCCTTTCATTTAAAAAAAAAACCATTTATGTCCTTACTCTACTTTTAACTAGTTGTAGGACCCGTGTAACCACACGGGTAGGTTTAATAACGATCGAAATCAAATACTAAAAAACAGATTATAATATATCATTTAAATTTTTGTCTTTAGTTAAATATCTTTATAAAATAATGTTAAAGACAGTATGTGTTAGTATTATAATAACTATAATAATAAAAGTTTTTGTCTATGTTTATATGTAAAATATGATGTGAACAAATATTTGATGAATTCACATGTGTTAGGATATAAAAATTTCATTACTATGTTACGAAAAAATTATTATGCATTCTTGTAAGTTATTACTCAAATGTTAATTTCTAGGTTTAATTTTATGTTCCAAGGTTAGCATATAAAAGTTGACCAGGTACATAAGAACTGGCTTAAAGACACAAAACAATATCAGTAATTTTAAATTAATAAATATTTGAAAAAATGATCAACGGATCACACCATATGATGATGTAAACAAACAACAAAGCAATCATCTAACTATTGATTAAAACACTGGTGATCTTAGGTGTGGTGATACAGAAATGAACTTCTGCCCAACAAAGAAACTCATGAAATAGATTAACAATCCCTAAATGTTGAAGTCAATTCGTCCCGCCATTCGATATGAATAAAATGTTTCTAGATCCTCTATTCTTTCCCCACAGTCCACATCCGACAAGCTTTGTCAATCTTCAATATACCTAAATGGCCAAAAAAAACATCTCATTAAAAATCAATAAAAGAAATCAAAACTTGATAAAAAAACTACTAAAAGGGAACTTAATAGTAGTTTACCTTCAAATTTTCATCAGCCTCTAATTGTTCAATCTTTGGAGGGATTAGTTCCATTCCGCTCCACTCCGAAGATAAAGGATTAGTTCAAATGTAAATCGACTAATAATACAAAAAAGAACAAAATCTGTGAGCTGCAAGAAATTACCTTTGAATAGTATTCAACTGCATCGTTAAAATCTTTGTCCCTAAATGCGATATCTCCAAACTTTTTTGTATTTAGCACATCTTGCACTTGCTGGGTCCATTATTGAAATGATAACTTCATAAAACAAATACCAATGGAACATATTAGTATATAGCCACTTGATAAAATCGGCAAGTATGTTCCTTTCTCTTGCATTTACTGGCAACTTTTTAAGCAAGAATCTTGGCTCACATGTCTACAATAAAGCAAACAAAATTCAGAGGCATCAATATTATGTTGTTTACATGTTATAATTATATGAACTATATACATCAAGAATACATACAAGAATTTATACATCAAGATTTTCATATTCTTAACATATTAAATTCAATATATTACCTTTAGCCAGTGTGATTCTTTATGAATATTAGGAGGCTGTTGTCATGTGAGATTCCCTAGCCATCCATCTAATTCATGCTTACCTTGCATATTCCTACATTTTTGTAATTATCAAGAAGCAAAAAAAAAAAAAAAAAACAGGTTCACAATCATTCCACCCTTAGCGCCTAGTGATTTTTACAATCGTGCTAGAAATATCCTAGTATTAACATCAGCATGAAGGGAGTAAACATAAAACAAAATTCATAACAAATCAAAGCAACATCAGTGGTCGCAGAAGTCACGCAACTAAGTGTGGTGAACACAACCGATTTTAAACACAACTGATTTTGAACACAACCAAACAAAATTTTGATTTCAATTCACCAAACTCATTCATTGCAAACATAGAAGCTAAAAATATCTAATTTTGATTTCATATTTTGTAACTGATAACAAATGAAGAAAGAAATTAGTTTTGATTTGAGGCCTAACTACGTACTGTCAACATGATTCAGCATACTGATATGAGAATCATACAAAAATAAACAAATAATATATTCAATAATTTAGTAAGGAAACTGTAATCAAGATAAAATACAATTAAAGATAACAATATCGATCATTTCATTGAGGGACCTTTCTCGATCAAACCCTAACAATATCGATCATACAATAATTGAGTCTATCAAACCCTAACAATTTCATTGAGGTTGCTATATGGATCAAGCCTTATAAATTATTCATTATTGCTTCTATAATATGAAAAAAATCTGTCTGTTCATATACCAACCCTAATCTAACAAATCTTAATATCAACAACGTCACAACCACAAAACGTCATAAAATTAATGTAACAACATTAATGAGGATCATTTACAATTTACCTTTTTCGGTCAAAAGAAGCCAAAGAAGACCCTCCGGTAATGGCCCTTCACCAGGTTTTGTAGCTTGCAGTACCTTCTAGCATTCGGTTATAGAGAGACCACGAAAGCGAATTCCCTGTATAATGAAAACAAAAGGATCACTTTCAATATATACTCACCAACTTACTTCGTGTGTAATATACGAATATGAATATTATCAATTAGTTATAGTTCCTAAAGCATAAAAATATATATGAAGATTATATTGACAGGTGGCTAGAATGTATACCTCATTTGGGTCAAGTAAGGATGTTTCCCATAGTAGACCTGTCATTCCTTTCATCCCACCTAGAAATATGTATCAAGCTGATGATCAATGTGAGCTCCCAATGGGCAAATCCTATAAGGAGATACGACAATTTTAACCGCAATTTATAGACACCCCAGCCATTTCAGCAACAATTTTCTTGATTTCATCCAACTGCACATACATTAAACACAAAAGATGTGACATAATTGATCATAAAAAAAGATTAGATCTGATAATAGATTAGTTGATAATCACTTGCTCAAAGTCAGGGATAGTTGGGTAATTTCACATGTTTTTTGACTCCAAATAACATCATATAATAATAATTAACAAAAACTACTATTTTAGCAAAGAAGACGCAGAAGAATACCCTTGATTAGTTATTTTTAGCAAAAAAAAAGAAGGTAATAGATTCTTTAGTCTAAAGTGATTAGAACATCCTATTCCATTTGAATCTTCAAAAAAGGTGTTAACCCTTTAAATTTCAAATCTAAATTACTAAATGCTTCCGGCTCCACCATGGCAGCCACCTCCATGTCGCCGCTAGCCCCCATCCCGACTACATTTTGGGATTTGCCCGTTTTAACCCGAATAACTTTTGATATTTTTTAAATGGTCTGTTGTGACAAGAATTCATTTTGCTTATAATCCATTTTGACCCTAACCAAATTGTTTTTTTTTAACGGACTGTTTTGACCCAACCTCATGTTGCTAGGAGCTCGTTTGGCCAGAACCAAATTGATACTATTTTAAAACGACCCGTTTACTCGGACCAAATTAATAATTTTTTAAACAACTCCTTTTGGCCCAAATCCTTTTGCTCATAACCCATTTTAACCGGAACCAAATTAATACTTTTTATAAAAAGTCATTTTGACCGGAATACATTTTGTTGAAAACCAATTTTAACCCTAACCAGATTAATACCTTTTAAAACGGTCCCAAAAGTGCGATGCACGAGGCCCCAAAAGCCCAAGATCTACATACAATTAAAAAAAAAGCTATTTACTTAAACCGCACTTCTCCACTAAACTGTCCCGCCTTTAGTAGAACCTTTGAATGCAGATTCATTTTACACGAAGAGTACAAACGGCTATTATATCAAAAAAAAGTATCAAGAAAACAAATGCTTCAACGTAAAAAAAAAAAAAAATTAATAGATCGCACATGTGTGAGAGGATCATACTTGAGAATCAGCGGAAGGCACAAATCTTAGAATTATTCCCTTGTTAATTGTCATGGCTGAAACTATTCCACCTTATCAATTCATAAAAAGAAAACGAAAGAAATATGAAAATATGAAACGATTTGGTAAATAGAAATATGTATCAACCTGATGATCAATGTGAGCTCCCAATGGGCAAATCATGTAAGGACATACAACAATTTTGATCGCATTTATAGACACCCCAGC
>JARYGA010043220.1:0-23305 GCA_030545235.1 Helianthus tuberosus
ACAATGAGTTCTCCTCATTAGCTTTTCGAACAAACTCTTAAAAGGTTACATGTCTTTTCCTTATAATGAATGAAAATTCTCTTTCAACTTTGTATATACACAAATTCTTTTTGTGTTCATACACATTTGAATGTTTAGAGTTAATTAGTCTCCGTCAAGACCCATAATTAACCATGTACTAGTCTAGCATGCTTTAGACTACAATACTTTAGCATGTGAACAGAAGATGCATCATTCTGATTCTTCAAAGCCCTAAGGATATCATAATATCACTTTGCAACATTCATCCCTTGTTAAGACAAAATAATGAGACTTATTCATAATCCTAAAACATCAATATTTAGGAAGGTCTCACAAATTATTGTATATAGCACATAGCTAAATTTCATCATTAATTTAAGGAACATAACTTGTTTACATTTGATCTCCAACAATCTACCATTGACTCATAAGTACTTAAACATAAGTCTTAATCCAAGTCACTTGGTGAACAAATTCATCACCAACAAGATGAATGTTTCTCGTCTACAATCACTATTATGTGTGAGATAGAGTTAACTAGATCGACACTCAACAACATAACATTCATAATTTTGCCATAAGTGATTTGCACACATCTATTGTTATTCATTAGGAGATATGTGTATTTAGGATGCTCTCCCAAATGAAGGTAAAATCTCCATATAGATCTAACAATAATCAAGTGGTAGACGCATCTACTTATAAATCTCGCAAGATTTATTAAAGGTATACAATGACATATAGTACTTTTACTTTCATATGTTAGAATTCACACTTGTGGATTTTCCAATGACTTCTAATGAAGTATGTTGACAGGAATGTCGTTAGTGTATTTCATCTCAATACACTCACTACGTTCTTTCATTACTCACTCATGATGTATTATACATTTGATGTTTCGTCTTTGACTTTTAGTCAATATAACAACTCTCAAGTTGTTTATGTCCAAGTCTATTCATGTACTATTCGTTTAAAACCATATTCTTTTAAACAATGCATAACCGACGTTATAATTATTTTCCACAAAAATAATTTATACGTCACAACCATTAGTGATTTATTTCTTTGTAAAAAATTGCATGTGTTATCCGATGATATTGAACACAAAACAATCAAATACATTGGAAACTAAATCATAAGTGTCAATCACTTTTGAAATTTAAACGGAAGCATAGACAATATGTAGACATCAAATAGCAAAGTGCTTTTATCTTCAACACTTTATAATCTGACTGAAATCTCCTCAACAATATCGTCCCATGGCATGTCTTGAGGTACTCCCTCAATAAGACTCCATGCACTTGTAAGTACAAGTTCCCCATTTCATCTTGAAACTTTAAACTTGGACAATTATGCTCAAAACAACACCAAGTTGTTACAAATACTACATTTAAGTAGTAAACTTGAACAATTAAATTTGTTCACAACAACACCAAGTTTTTTTTCACCAAATAACATTTTCTAACACGCATGTTAGAAAAAAATGTTATAACAAGCACATTATAGAATCGAACGTTTACATAAAACGTTTTCCAAAGATATAGTTTATAAATAAACCATTTCTTATCATTTTTAATGCCCACATAGGCAATTAAATGTTTACATAAAACATTTCTGTCCATTATGGCTTATACAATGAACAATCTCTAACCTTGTATTTGTGATACACATTTTCTAACACATGTGTTAGAAAATTTAAGTCATTTTATATACATAAAACATGACCATTTGGATTTACAAATCACAAATTAAAATTGGTGATAAATCTCACACAACAACACCATCACTTTATGGTGATTTAATTCTTGAAGCCAATCAAACATCAACTTCAATGTATGACCTTTTATTTCTAAACCACACGAAGCATAATATAAGTGTTTATATTCATTAAAATCAATGCTACAACAAATTACTTATATAAAATGTTTATACAAAACATTTCAAAGCATTTGTATTTAACCATTTTTAACAATCATGTTAAAATGAAAGAAATTCTAACGCGCACGTTAGAACTATTAACATTTCCACAAAATGTTAATTTGACTTGCTATAAACACATATATAGTTCAAATAAATAAGTCATTTCTAATACACACGTTAGAAAATAAACAATTAAAAATTGCTTCCAAACTAACACTTTCCATGAACGTTTCTAACACACATGTTAGAATACAAATGATTACAAAAATCATTTTCAAATTTAATGGTTTTATAAACCGTTTCTAACACTTTTGTTAGAAGTAAACAATTACAAAAATTGTTATAAAGCTTAAAAACTTATCAGTTTGTATAAATAACCCAATTCTAACATGCACGTGTAGAAATAAATGATTACAAAAATCATTATAAGGCTTATTAGTTTATATAAAATAAACCTATTTTTAACATTAATTTTTTGAACCATATTAGATAAATAATATGATCATTTCTAACAAGCATGTTAGAACATGAAACGTTTACAAAAAAAACGTATTGTTTATAAAAATAAAGCCGGTTTAATGCATACGTTAGAGAATTTTAACGTTTACAAAAAACGTATGGTTTACACTTATAAACCCGATCTAACACAAAAGTTAGAAAAATTAACGATTCCAAAAATCATTTCAAAACCAAACGTTTGAACCATATTTCATTTGTTTTTTCGTATCACGGTGTAGGATTTAAGATTGTACCACAATCTCAATAAATCCAAACACAACTAGTTGTACTACATACATATTTTCCAAAAAAAGTATTTAAAAGATCATAATCTCTAAAAAATATTTTTTTTATATAAATCTTTTCGTGAACCCAAAATCCTTATAAATAAGGTTTAAAGATTGTAGCAACAATCTCACGAATTTTTTTTTAAGTTTGTAGGAATTGGGTCACAATTATAATAAAAATTATATAAATAAATATAAAATTGTAAAGATACTCTCTTTACATAATTTTTGGGAAATTGTAGTACCCGTACCGTGTACAAATCCTTACGAATATAATGTATAATACAACATATGTATTTAAACTGATCCAAACTATGGTCTTCAAAAAGAGCTTTAACCACGTCTTCTTGTATAGTCTGTTGTGTTTTCAATCCTTTGTGTATGCTTCAACGAGGTCTTGAACCACGTCTTCTTGTACATTAATTTCCTACAAAAAGAACAAACAAATGTTGACGGTTGTGGCTGAGGCACGTGTTCAACACGCTTCCCTTAAAATTGATTTCGCGCCTCTACTAAAGACGACGCGTCTGTCTCCCAGGGTACAACAACCGAAGCAGTCTGTACTGCCGGAGAAGGCCACGCACCCGAGGTTACACCGGGTAAAACCATAGCATTAGAATTTTTGGAAACTAAGAATAGAAATGTAGTTAAATCGTGTAGAGAAATTTATCTCTATATGTTCCCAACATATGGGTCATCAAGTACTTCTTCTTCAAATACTCTTCATGCATACATCTCTCTTTCTTGTATCTAGCACCATCAAAAGAGGCACATAGCCTACTAAGTGTGCAAGAGTCATGGGTGGTGAAGTCCAACATAATTAGAGACTTAATTTGCCATAAAATCTCTAATCAATTGTCATAAAAGAAGCTCTACTCAAGAGTTGTCATCAATACTCCACATGAAAAGTTTATTATTCTAATAGAAAATAAACAAGTGACATAAATAACTCTACTCAAGAGTTTGTCACTATATGTAGAATTTAATATTAATAATCTCACTAAATTTCCATTCATCACATTTAAAAAAAAATTCCAACAACCTCTGGTACGCCCAGATCATACAGAATACTCCCTCGCTGACTTAAACACGACCCCATTCTTGTGCTTCCAAATGAGCCAACACCCGATTTTAACTACACATTGTACCAACTTCTGTTTCATCAGTCCATTCGGTATGCTTTTATGCATATCCAGAACAACATCTCCTAAGAACAAGAGTGGGGGAGGTAAACCACACCAGGTAAAAATATTCTGCCATACAACCATTGATACAAAGCATGCGGAAAACAAATGTTTGATTGAATCATCAACTTCACAACACAACAGACAAAGGGGGATGAATATTAATGCCACGCCTCACGAACGCCATCCGAGTTGGAAGCCTATCCGGGGCCTATCTCCAACAGAAGATGTTTACCTTTTTGGCAGCCAGGACCACCATCCAGCTTTGCAACCATCCTTCATTGAAGCCGGTTTTGCCAATAGCCCCCTTATCGATTTCACCAAGAACCCATCATCTATATTAGGAACCCACTTACATGTGTCTAAAGCATCACACAAGCCCATCCCATTGATAGATTCTGACAGTAATAAAATTCATCCATTTCAACTTGAGTTTGCAGTTGACGGCTCCCCCTAGACATAAAACGTCAAACTTCCATTATTGACCAGCTTTTGACTAATTAGGCATTGCTTGGATTTTTCTAAACCAAAAAGAGCTAGGAAAAGGACCTTTAAACATGAGTTGTTTATCCACGAGTCCAACCAAAAACGGATAGATTCACCGTTACCGATGCTACCTTAAACTAAGCTCCTTATATGTATGTTTTGGACAATGAGTTCACCTTCAAATTTATTATGTTTTGCCAAGTACCCACCCTAAAAAAAACATGTTAAGCACCATAAAATTACCATTTTAGCTTTACTATTAAAAAATATTCATATAATGTTAATTTACAATATTTCTATGCATTGTGGGTTATACCGTGTGCTTTATTGGTTTTACTTGCTTTGGGTGTTCATTTGTCTTGCTTTTTTGAGTTGTAAATTTTGGGTCGGTGTGGGGTTTAAAAGTTTTCCCCCTCACCGTCTCTTATCCTTTATGCTTTCTTTCTCACACACACACTCTCTCTACATGGCTATCTCTCTCTCTCACTACACTCGAGCTACTTGAAGCGGCTTTCTCCAACGACTTTTCGGCAACTTTAGGTAAGTTCTTTGTTTGTTTGTTTGTTGTGTAAGTTGTTCGATCGACTTGCTTATTGGGTCTTATTGTTTCTGGCCAACGCCACTGAGCGTTTGCTTCCTTTGTAGACGTATATTGTTTCGTTGTCTTCGATTTTGTGTCTACGTATTTCTAACTTTTGGTTGGCTGAGTTTGTTTGTATTGATGTTACAATAGGTTTAACGTCATGATATGTTTATTGTTACGTTTTTCTATAAAGAAGATGTATTTTAGGGTTTCTTACAGTCAGCTAATGTTTTGGGTTTACCGATTGCTTTTAACGGTTTGTATGTGATGTTGACTTTGATGATATTTTGTTGGGTTTTATGTGTTTTAACGTGCGATGGTATACTTGCATGTCTGCAAAACTAGTTGGATTTGGTGTCTTTGATGTAGGTTTGTCGATGATGGTTACTGTATAGTATTCAGATATTGTTTAGACTATTTGGTTTGCTTTATGATGCTTTGTTAAGGCGTTATTTGTTGGCTCTTGTTGTGTTAATGTATAATCGGTATGCGAGGATGACTGTTTAGTTGTCTGTACCGTAGCGGTTTCGTAACGGTGTGCTTATTGTTAATTATGGTTTAGTATAGGTGTGTTTTAGGGTTTTGTTTGACGCAAATCTGTTTACCGATTGCTTTTGACGTTTCCTTACGATTCGTTACCGATTTTTCCTGCTGTGAAATCGTTCCAAGGATCGAATCTTCAACCGTTGAATGCGTATGAACACGTGATATGTGCGGAATCCAATCACATGTGTGGATGAGAACACAAAGATGTAATTATAACTTGTTTTCTATTGATATTTGACAATGACAAATCCACAAAAACAAATGGGTAAAGCTTCGCCTCAAGAATGCCCAAAAGTTACAAATGAACAAGACTCAACTACTATATATAGAGGACATGGGTTCGTACGAGGCTAGCTATGGCTTCGTACGAAGCTGTCTATTGTCCCTCCGTACGAAGCCAGTTGTGCCTTCATACGAAGCTGCTCTTTCACATATGGACTTCATACGTTGCTCTGTAGCACCAGTCTTGTTTCATCTGTTCAAGCTACGATACGTGATTGACGGAAGTGATAGACATTATACACTCACAGACTCCCCCTTGGATATTACTGCAGTCAATCTCGTAGCTCTTTAACTCTCTCTGAGTATTTTGGAAGTGTTGACATTATCAGCACCACAAACTCTCCCATTTATTCTAACAGACACCCCGTGGATTTGTTTTTTGTGACAACCCTCACAATTACAGTTATCCGTACAATTAATTAATTTTAATTATGTGCTTAATGATTGTGCTTGATTACAACTAACAACTTGAACTGCTTTATGATTTTTATATCATACATACACATGCATCACATTTCATACTGTCACTCCATTTATTACATACAAACTTTAGTGACATACTTGATGCACAAAGCACAGTTAGCACACTGAACGGATAATTCAGAAACATGCTGACAATGCCAGCACATAGACATGCAATGTTTTGAGGCCAGTATGGGCCAGGGACAAGGTACTACACTAGTATGGAGTGTAGGGAAGTGAGGACCATAAAACTGCGTCACTAGGTGATAGTTAAAGTGTCGGGAAGTGCCTAAAACACACTTTAAGTGCAGAATTCTGCATTTTCAGCAAAAATTCAGCATTTAACATGCTAGTAAGTTGTCAAAAATATGGCAGAATGGTCCTGTATGCTTTCCTAAGTGCCGGGAATTAATTGTGTTAAAAAAATATATACAAAAGACACTTTACGGAATAATTAAACACTTTAACGGAACGGTATCCAACCGAACAACCGGACATTACTCGGGACACTACAATTTTGCCAAACACATTGTTTAATTATTTCTTGGCTAGTCATGATCCCCGAACACCCTAACACCCACTAAATATCAACTAACTAACAAATGTAGGTACATACTTGGATTTCAACTTATGTTTACCAACTAACACCAAAAATTTACATCTAACCCCCCCATACCCGATTTCGGTCACCAAGGACCCACCAAATCACCAACTTATCTCCACACCATACCTCACATCTAGTTACTAGATTTCATTCTAATTTTATATTGGATTGTTTACTTGTTGATTTGGACAAAATATAAGAAGACATCTTATAAGTATGGTTCCATAGATCCAACATCATTTCACAAATCTTCACACCACACCCTCACTCTCCTCTCCCTCCCTCTCGGCTCATATACAACCGCCACCACCTCCACCATATCACAACCATCTTCTTCCCTTTTCAAGTCTCATTAAAGGCTAGAAGGTGATTCAAGGAAGCTTGCAACTTGTGGAACTTCAAGAAGCTTTATTTCTTGCTTTTCACCATCATTTTCCTCATCTGTTTCACTAGAGATCATCCCTAGCCTTTGTGCTAGTAGTAAGTTCTTGTTTAACTCTTGATCATCTTATTTGTTATGGTTAAAAGTTGTAGTATGATAAGTATATCTAAAACACTAAAGAACAAGAACACTAAAGGGATTAAATAAGAAACCTGAACATAAAGTTTACATGAAGATGGAATGTTGTTAGTAGAATATTGTTATGAATATGTTGTTGATGGTATGATGATTCTTGGTTGTGAGATGTTAATCACCATATGGAGCTTGTTAAGTGATGATTAGAAACATGACTTAACAAGATTAGGAGATGATATTGTGTCACATAAATAATCATCTTCTAATAAAGTTGTGAACTTGATGATTATATGATTTCTTGAAAAATAGTGAAACAAAATGAGTTTGTGATCATGTAGATCCGGGTTTTACAAAAGACTTTTCTAAATAAACCAAGTCCAAGAATCGATTTTTGGAAAATTATGACTTATACATACACTACACCATTTTTGGAAATGAAAAATGTGTAGAAACGTTTATTTACAAGAAGAGTTCAAAAGTTTTATTATTGTAAAAATTATTTACAAGTTGTAAACACTAAACTTTTGTGAGAAAATGATTTTTAAAGAAATAATCACGCTTTGGAAGGTAACTAAGTCCACTAAACGCTTTACTAAGTTACTATGCATTTTTGTGATATATCAAGTTCGTGATTAATATGTAACGCATGTAGTTTTTGCTCTCGCTAATGTAGAGTTGTTTAAAGGATAATTGTTGATGATTATTGTAATTGTTTTGAAAAGAAAATGATATGCTTACTAGCATGGACGCCTTCGTTTTTAGGGGAAGCTCTGGTGAAATTTCCTAAAAACCCCAAGACTTAGAAAATTATTTTCTAACAAGTGTTTACAAATATGTTTAACTTTGTTTTTCGGAAGAAAACTTCGCCATAAGTTTGGTTACAAAATTTCAAAGTATCGGAGGTGGGTTTTCGTAAATAAAAGCGGACAAATATATTTTTAGAAGATATATTTTATACTAAAACGCTTGAGTGAATATTTGTATGATTTGAGAACTGGTTATATTACTTAGAGAAAAGTAATATAACTTAACAAAAATATGGTTCCTAGTATATTTGGAAAAATATATATTTTGGGCTATGTTATTTTTTTTTTGATAAATAAATTATTATATATTTTCTAGAGTGGGACTTAAAAATATATAATGTCAAGACTTTAAATCACAAAAATACATGTATAAAATACCCCCATCCTTGGGAAGGAAATACACACATAAAATATTTGAGAAGTATGAATATGAAATAGTTGCCTAACTATTATTTCAAGATCTAAAAATATAATTTAAGTTAAAATAATTATTATTACTTTAACAAGAAGTTATAACTTGGAATAATTCCGAAGTAACGTAACTCAAGAACATTTATACTAAACTAAGGCACGGCCCGTTCGTCTAATAGACATTAGTGCGTTGTAGGTCGTTGTATTGCTGACAAGTCTGAGTTACGAGCAGGAGACGCACTACAGTGAGTTCATGTCCCCCTTTTTTCTTAACTGTTTTCAGTTTTATAACTTCGGGGGTGAAATACATGTTACAATTATACAGACATTTTTATACATGGTATGGTTAGCTTAAGGAGGGACTTTCATACATCGTTAGATCATGTGAGTGGGTAGGCGGCTACTAAAGGCCATTAATCCTCGTCGTAGGACCGAGGGACATGAGTGATAGATCTATTTGGGTGTAGCGAGCCCACACCCATGAGGCCGGGGCGGCCCAAAGTGGTGACTGTGTCTTACAGCCGGAAGCCCGGTGCAACTCCGCTAGGTTTGAGTCTTCCTGTATCACTTCACACATATCAATGGCCTTGCAAACCATTGGTGATCTCTTTTTTTTCCTTATTGCTACATACCAGGGACTATTCATACATCGTTCAAGGGTTATACATACATCGTTTACAAAGGTTTATACATACTCACATACACATGAACTCGCTCAGCTTTTTGTTGATTTTTCAAACTACATGTATTTCAGGGAATTGAGCGGATCCGGCGGGTGATGCACGTTAAGCTGTGTAATAAATAAAAGATGTCATCCAGGGGTGTATGGTTTGGGAGGTGTAACCCTTGCCTGGACGGGTCACACGTCTCCAAACCTCGTTTTATTTAAGATCTTTTGTTGAGTCCATTTGGGAACTCATTTTTTTTAAACAAGTCATGGTTGTAACTTGTTTTGGGTTGATGATTCAAGACAATTATGTTATGGTATTTTCTAAATATATTAATGGATGAGCATCTTGTGTTTTTATCATATAGCATTGTTATGATTGTTGCTATAGTATTAAGAAGTCACACCAAATAAACCCACGCTTCCGCAAAAGCCAGGGTGTGATAGCTTGGTATCAGAGCCTCGATCATAGAGAACTAGGATTCATTCTCGAATCTAGACTATGATCACTAGGGCTCTCACGAAAATGTTTTCAAACATTTTTACATTGCATACACTAAAAGTCCAGATCCGGGGCACAAACATTTACAAACAAAAGGCACAAATACACCGTTCAAAATTCATATGTCAGCCTTAGCGGCTGGGGAGGTTCAGTCCTAGAGACTGAGGGAGGTTTAGTCTTAGAGACTGGGAGGTTGGTCTTAGAGACCAGTGAGTAGTCTTAGAGACTGGGAGTTTAGTCTGAGAGACTAGGGAGTTCAGTCTGAGAGACTGGGTGGAAAAGTCTGGGGAAGACCAGGATGATTACTTGCTTACATTATTGTGACTTACATGCTTATTTGATTATATGTTGATATATGTGCAATTGTCGTGATTGTTTTGTTACAGACGTCATGTCTTCTTCGAGTGGAGTTTCTGGCACACTAGACCCCGTAGCAGTAGATTCAGATGATCTGATGCCCACAGATCCCGAGGTTTATACATCTGATACTGACAACAGTGATGATGACGACTTCCTGCCTTTTGCTTTGTTGGATGTCAGAGACGATGTTCACCTCTTGCTGAGATCCCTGCTCCTGTCCCACTTGCCGCATTTCCCGTAGAGGATTTGCCACTCGATGTTGTGTCTGATGACGACATCGATCTTTTCGTAGAGGGTCCCCCTGAGGACGACCATGAGGGTGGGGCCCCGATTGCTGATGTTGTCGCCATTCCTTTGGTTGAGGCTCCGGTTGCGGATGCTGTTGTGTTACCACCTATTGAGGCTCTCACTGAGGAGATTTTATCTGATCAGTCCGGTACTGATTCTTTTGAGTCAGTATCATCTTCCACTTTGCACGCCGTCGGATTGCGTCGATATCCTACTGACTCCGACTCCGATACAGCTATGTCAGCTGTACCTGGTTCACCCCACGAGTTTGAGTTTGATCCTGAGTTCGAGGACGAGTTTGATCCAGTTTTTCCTCCTGATTTTGATCCCGATCACGAGATCGGGTTTATTCCTGATGACCAGCCCTTGGAGGCACCAGTGGTTCCTATTGATCAGCTTCTTGATGTACCTGCCGACTTCGATATGGCCTTTGCTGACCCTGAGCCTGTTATGGCACCAGAGCCTGTTGTTGCTCATGACCCTGTACCTGTGCACGACCATGTTTTTGATGATGCTCCAGTCGTTACACCGCCTATTGTGGATGCACCAGCCATTGCACCACCCATTGTTGATATTCCCGTTATGGCACCGATATTACCTGATTCGGCCCCTGTGTATGCTGACCATGCACCTTTTGCCACTCATATCGATCCTCGTTATGCTGACACCCGTAATGGGTGGATCGAGGATGATGATGACTACCCTCCATTTGTGCTACCAGTCACTCCTCCTGTGGCACCTGTTTCCGTACCTGTTGATGTTCCATTGTTCCACCCACACATCTCTGATGTCAATCGCACCGACCTTCCTATCACTTTTCTACAGGACATTCCTCCACCTCATCCTGGGGAGGGTTCGTCGAGACAGCAGCCTGCTTTTGTCCCGCCTGTGTCGTCAGCTGTTCCATTTATGTCTCAGTTTCCTCACACTACACCATCTTTTGTACCTTCGGGCGAGCCGTTTCTGTGGTCTTCGCCCAATGTTATGCCGTTATCAGACCCTTATCACCCTTTTCATGTGGGGTACACGACGGACGATATACTCATCTCCCTACAGTTACAGCAGGAGGCACTGAGCTGGAGAGTTCATGAGTTGGAGAGGATTCCACGTCCTCCCCCGTGCCATTGTCAGCCTCCTTTTTCTACACCACCAGCTCCTCTTCCACTACCCCCGGACTCTGATGTCTGCTTCCTCACACCGGAGCAGCAGATTGCCTATCTGCTGCGAGTTGTCCACGCACTTGAGGAGGATTGGGTGCTTATGCGCCGTTTGCTTTTCTCTTTTTCTCCTCCTCCTCCTCCGCTATCAGCGTAGCTATATTTTTGGTTTGATGCAGGTAGATTGTTTTGGTGAGAAAGTCGCAATTGGGCCAACATATGAAGACTTTTGGAAGACCACGTTTTTGTATATGTTTTGTGTAGACTGACTTGTATTTTGGGGTGATGTGTCCCAATGATCTTATTTTGATGTATAATGTACTGTGAAACATGTTAAACTATGTTGTGGTCACGATTAAATGAAAGCTCAATGGCAACGTTCTCACTACATGCATTGTTGAATTATTTGTTTTATATTATAACATGGGATGTTATGTGTTATGAGGTTGATGGATGTTATTACATACACATATTACTTATTTACTACACTCACTATGACCTGACCAATATGATCTTCTTTTAGAAGATGCCTCCACGACGAGACATACGCTTGCCTACTACTGAGGCAGAATTACAAGAACGTATTTCAAAAGCAATAGCTGATTATGAGGCCTCGCGTGCCGAAACAAGCAGGAATAACTCAAACAACAACAACAACAACCCACCTAATGGTAATGTCCAAGTCGCTTGAGACACACTACATTACATTTGGATATTCCTTGCATATCCACTAATGCTCACTGTAAATGATATTGCCTGTACAGGCTGTACTTACAAACAATTCCTGGATTGTAAGCCCCTGAACTACGATGGCACTGGAGGTGCTGTTGCCTTTGTCAGATGGACCGAAAAGACGGATTCTGTAATAAGGATGAGCAAGTGTGCTCCTGAAAACCAAGTTACTTACGTCTCAAGACTTTTTCTTGATGGTGCTTTGTCCTGGTGGAACCTCCAAGTTCAAACCTTAGGAGAGGCGGCGGCGTATGCACTGACATGGGCTGAGCTGAAAGAGCTCATGAGGAAGAAGTATTGTTCACGGGCAGAAATACAGAAGCTGGAGACAGAATTCTGGAACCTAAAAATGGATGGACCAAAAATTGCTAAATATGTCCAGAGGTTCCACGACTTGTCACGTGTTGTGCCGTATATGGTTGATCCTGAATTTAAACGCATTGAGCGTTTCATCTGGGGTTTGGCCCCACAGATCATGAGCATGGTGACAACTTCGAAACCCCCAACGATTACTGAAGCCATCGATCTCAACGTGGCACTTACGGAAGAAGCCATCAGATTGGACAAGTTTTCCATTTCTGAGCCGTAAAAGAAAGAAACTCATGTTGAATCTTTAGGGGAGAATAAGAGGAAATTCTCCAACTTTAAAATGAGTACCGGCAGTGCCAACAAGAGGAAGGATGTGAACTGACCAGCTGAAAATAAGCGTGGTGCTGAAGCCAAGTGCGAATTATGCCAGTTTCATCATGCTGGCCGGTGCAGGCTTAGCAAATGTGAATCCTATGGAAGGATGGGTCACTTAAAAGACACTTGTTGGGTTGGTACTGGCTGTGGTGGCCAAAGAGGAATTGGTAACAACAACTGTGGAGGTAACGGGAATGGGAACCGCAACAACGGAAATGGTAATCGTGGTAACTTCGGGAATCAAGCAGGTAATGGTAACCGCAATCAAAACAACAATCAAGGTGGTAATGAAGATGGTAACGGTCTAGGACCGGGATGTTTTAACTGCGGAGACGTCGGGCACTTCAAGCGTGAATGCCCAAAACTCAATCAAGCTCGTGGAAGGGTATTCAACATTGGAGCAAGGGAAGCACGCCAGGACCCGAATGTTGTCACTGGTACGTTCCCTATAAATCAACGCTTTGCATCTATACTATTTGACACTGGAGCCGACTATAGCTTTGTATCGTTAGAATTTAAGAAAATGCTTGGGTTAACTGCTAGTAAGTTAGATATTCCTTACTCAATTGAACTGGCTAATGGAAAGCTAGTTGAAACGAATGAAGTCATCAGAGGATGCGCGATTGAATTGGGAGAGCATGAATTTACACTGGATCTACTACCAGTAGAGTTGGGAAGCTTTGACGTGGTAGTAGGGATGGATTGGTTGTCAAGCAACAAAGCAGAAATTGTATGTCACGAGAAGACCATTCGCATCCCATTAGCGGATGGAGAAACAATTGTGGTTCATGGAGAGAAGCGTGATACACCTCTGAGGATCATTAGCTGTTTGAAAGCTAGAAAATGTTTGAAGAAGGGATGTGTTGACTTCTTGGCACACATCATGGATAAGGAAGCCGCTGAGCCGAAACTAGAAGATATTCCAGTCGTTAAGGAGTATCCTGAAGTCTTTCCAGAAGACTGGCCAGGATTGCCGCCACAAAGACAAGTCGAGTTCCATATTGACTTAGTTCCAGGCGCCGCGCCTGTGGCTAAGGCACCTTATAGACTTGCACCTTCGGAAACGCAGGAGTTGTCAACGCAACTTCAAGGGTTGTTAGACAAGGGATTTATTAGACCAAGCTTCTCGCCTTGGGGAGCTCCAGTTTTGTTTGTCAAGAAGAAGGATGGTAGTTTCTGCATGTGTATTGACTACCGGGAGCTGAACAAGTTGACAATTAAGAACAGATATCCTTTGCCAAGGATTGACGACCAGTTCGATCAGTTACAAGGTTCAAGTTTTTACTCAAAGATCGATCTACGATCAGGTTATCACCAGTTGAGGATTCAAGAAGAAAGTATCCCAAAGACGGCCTTTAGGACTCGATACGGGCATTACGAGTTCCTGGTTATGCCGTTCGGATTGACAAACGCACCAGCGGTATTCATGGATTTAATGAACAGAGTCTGCAAGCCCTACCTTGATAAGTTTGTGATCGTGTTCATTGACGACGACATCTTGATCTACTAAAAAACAAAAGAAGAACATGAGCATCATCTAAGAGCCATTTTGGAACTACTTAAAAAGGAGAAGTTGTACGCAAAGTTCTCGAAGTGCGAGTTCTGGCCACGGGAAGTTCAGTTTCTTGGTCTTGTGGTTAATGGGAATGGAATTCATGTGGATCCCACAAAGATTGAAGCGATCAAGAACTGGGAAACCCCAAAGACGCCAACCGAGATTTGACAGTTTCTAGGTTTGGCTGGGTAGTATCGCAGATTCATTGAGGATTTCTCGAAAATCACTCAACCTTTGACCTCTCTCACGCAGAAGGATAAGAAGTTTGACCGGGGAGACAAACAAGAAGAAGCATTTTAGTTGTTGAAGAACAAACTTTGTGATGCACCGATCTTATCTCTACCCGAAGGCACAAGCGACTTCATGGTATATTGCGACGCCTCGCATCAGGGTTTAGGCTGCGTGCTGATGCAGCGACAGAAGGTTATAGCATATGCTTCTCGCCAGCTAAAAGTCCACGAGAAAAACTACACCACACATGATTTAGAATTAGGCGCGGTGGTATTTGCTTTGAAAATCTGGCGACATTACTTGTATGGCACGCGATGCATAATCTTTACTGATCACAAGAGCCTGCAGCATATATTCGACCAAAAAGAGCTTAACATGAGGCAAAAACGTTGGGTTGAACTATTGAACGATTATGATTGTGAGATCAAGTATCACCTAGGGAAGGCGAATGTGGTCGCCGATGCCCTGAGCCGGAAGGAAAGAATTAAGCCCATAAGGGTTAGGGCTTTGGAAATGATTGTTCAGACAGACCTCATGTTGCGCATTTGTACTGCGCAAAAGGGAAGCTCTTAGAAGGGAAAATCTTGAGAATGAGTATCTCCGAGGGATGGAGAATCAATTGGTACCAAAGGAGGATGGAACATTGTATTTCTTGGGACGAATTTGGGTTCCTTTCTTTGGTGGTCTAAGAGACGTTATTTTCGATGAAGCACACAAGTCATGGTACTCGATCCATCCAGGATCGGACAAAATGTACCAAGATCTAAGGGATTTTTATTGGTGGCCAAGGATGAAGGGCGACGTTGCGGTATATGTCAGCAAATGTTTAACTTGCGCCAAGGTTAAGGCCGAATACCAGAGGCCTTCAGGTCTCTTGCAACAACCCGAAATACCTCAATGGAAGTGGGAACAGATTTCCATGGATTTTATAACAAGATTTCCAAGAACGCCCAGAGGTCATGATACGATCTGGGTAATCGTAGACTGCTTAACGAAATCAGCACACTTTTTTCCAATCAAAGAAAAAGACAACACGAGCAAACTCGCTGAGATATATCTGAGAGAGGTTGTTGCACGACATGGAGTGCCTCTCTCAATCATCTCTGATAGAGATGGAAGATTCGTGTCAAGGATTTGGAAATCCTTTCAAGAAGCCTTTGGTTCTCAGTTGAATCTGAGTACTGCTTTTCACCCTCAAACAGACGGACAGAGTGAGCGAATGATTCAAACGTTAGAAGACATGTTGCGAGCTTGCGTAATGGGTTTAGGTGGAAGTTGGGACACTCACCTACCATTGGTCGAATTTTCATACAATAACAGTTATCATGCAAGTATTCAAGCCGCACCGTTCGAAGCTCTCTATGGGCGTAAGTGTCGATCACCCGTATGCTGGGCAGACACAGGGGATAGACAGCTTATTGGCCCGGAATTGGTCCAGGAAACAACAGACAAAATTTTCCAGATCCGAGAACGCATCAAAGCGGCTCATGATTGACAAAAGTGTTATGCGGACCGCAAAAGAAAACCTCTGAAATTTGAGGTGGGAGATATGGTATTGTTGAAGGTTTCACCCTGGAAGGGTGTGGCACGCTTTGGGAAGCGTGGGAAGTTGAACCCCAGATACGTTGGTCCATTCAGAATTCTGGAACGGATTGGTCTCGTAGCCTACAAGTTGGATTTACCTGCAGAGCTGAATGGCGTTCATGATACATTCCATGTGTCAAATTTGAAAAAGAGTCCAACTCAGGAAACCGTGGTCATTCCTACCGACGAAATTCATGTTGACGACACACTCCACTTTATTGAGGAACCGGTTGAGGTTACGGATTGGAAGGTTAACAAAACACGCAGGAGTAGTGTCAAGCTCGTCAAGGTTCGTTGGAATGCACGGCATGGCCCAGAATTCACATGGGAACGTGAGGATCGTATGAAGGCCAAGTACCCATATTTATTCCCCAAGACCCCTGCAACAAGAAGCAGAACCTAAAATTTCGGGACGAAATTTTCTTAACGGGGGGAGAATGTGACAACCCTCACAATTACAGGTATCCGTACAATTAATTAATTTTAATTATGTGCTTAATGACTGTGCTTGATTACAACTAACAACTTGAACTGCTTTATGATTTTTGTATCATACATACACATGCATTAAATTTCATACCGTCACTCCATTTATTACATACAAACTTTAGTGACATACTTGATGCACAAAACACAGTTAGCACACTGAACGGATAATTCAGAAACATGCTGACAATGCCAGCACATAGACAGGCAATGTTTTGAGGCCAGTATGGGCCAGGGACAAGGTACTACACTAGTATGGAGTGTAGGAAAGTGAGGACCATAAAACTGCGTCACTAGGTGATAGTTAAAGTGCCGGGAAGTGCCTAAAACACACTTTAAGTGCAGAATTCTGCATTTTCAGCAAAAATTCAGCATTTAACATGCTAGTAAGTTGTCAAAAATATGGCAGAATGGTCCTGTATGCTTTCCTAAGTGCCGGGAATTAATTGTGTTACAAATATATATATAAAAGATACTTTACGGAATAATTAAACACTTTAACGAAACGGTATCCAACCGAACATCCGGACATTACCCGGGACACTACAATTTTGCCAAACACATTGTTTAATTATTTCTTGGCTAGTCATGATCCCCGAACACCCTAACACCCACTAAATATCAACTAACTAACATATGTAAGTACATACTTGGATTTCAACTTATGTTTACCAACTAACACCACAAATTTACATCTAACCCCCCCCCCCATACCCGATTTCGGTCTCCAAGGACCCACCAAATCACCAACTTATCTCCACACCATACCTCACATCTTGTTACTAGATTTCATTCTAATTTTATATTGGATTGTTTACTTGTTGATTTGGAAAAAAATATAAGAAGACATCTTATAAGTATGGTTCCATAGATCCAACATCATTTCACAAATCTTCACACCACACCCTCACTCTCCTCTCCCTCCCTCTCGGCTCATATACAACCGCCACCACCTCCACCATATCACAACCATATTCTTCCATTTTCAAGTCTCATTCAAGGCTAGAAGGTGATTCAAGGAAGCTTGGAACTTGTGGAACTTCAAGAAGCTTTATTTCTTGCTTTTCACCATCATTTTCCTCATCTTTTTCACTAGAGATCATCCCTAGCCTTTGTGCTAGTAGTAAGTTCTTGTTTAACTCTTGATCATCTTATTTGTTATGGTTAAAAGTTGTAGTATGATAAGTATATCTAAAACACTAAAGAACAAGAACACTAAAGGGATTAAATAAGAAACTTGAACATAAAGTTTACATGAAGATGGAATGTTGTTAGTAGAATATTGTTATGAATATATTGTTGATTGTATGATGATTCTTGGTTGTGAGATGTTAATCACCATATGGAGCTTGTTAAATGATGATTAGAAACATGACTTAACAAGATTAGGAGATGATATTGTGTCACATAAATAATCATCTTCTAATAAAGTTGTGAACTTGATGATAATATGATTTCTTGAAAAATAGTGAAACAAAATGAGTTTGTGATCATGTAGATCCGGGTTTTACAAAGGACTTTTCTAAATAAACCAAGTCCAAGAATCGATTTTTGGAAAATCATGACTTGTACATACACTACACCATTTTTGGAAATGAAAAATGTGTAGAAACCTTTATTTACAAGAAGAGTTCAAAAGTTTTATTATTGTAAAAAATATTTTTCAAGTTGTAAACACTAAACTTTTGTGAGAAAATGATTTTTAAAGAAATAATCACGCTTTGGAAGGTAAATAAGTCCACTAAACGCTTTACTAAGTTACTACGCATTTTTGTGATATATCAAATTCGTGATAAATATGTAACGCATGTAGTTTTTGCTTTCGATAATGTAGAGTTGTTTAAAGGATAATTGTTGATGATTATTGTGATTGTTTTGAAAAGAAAATGATATGCTTATTAGCATGGACGCCTTCGTTTTTAGGGGAAGCTCTGGCAAAATTTCCTAAAAACCCCAAGACTTAGAAAATTATTTTCTAACAAGTGTTTACAAATATGTTTAACTTTGTTTTTCGGAAGAAAACTTCGCCATAAGTTTGGTTACAAAATTTCAAAGTATCAGAGGTGGGTTTTCGTAAATAAAAGCGGACAAATATATTTTTAGAAGATATATTTTATACTAAAACGCTTGAGTGAATATTTGTATGATTTGAGATCTGGTTATATTACTTAGAGAAAAGTAATATAACTTAACAAAAATATGGTTCCTAGTATATTTGGAAAAAATATATATTTTGGGATATGTTATTTTTTTTTATAAATAAATTATTATATATTTTCTAGAGTGGGACTTAAAAATATATAATGTCAAGACTTTAAATCACAAAAATACGTTTATAAAATACCTCCATCCTTGGGAAGGAAATACGCACATAAAATACTTGAGAAGTATGAATACGAAATAGTTGCCTAACTATTATTTTAAGATCTAAAAATATAATTTAAGTTAAAATAATTATTATTACTTTAACAAGAAGTTATAACTTGGAATAATTCTGAAGTGACGTAACTCAAGAACATTTATACTAAACTAAGGCACGGCCCGTTCGTCTACTAGACATTAGTGCGTTGTAGGTCGTTGTATTGCTGACAAGTCTGAGTTACGAGCAGGAGACGCGCTACAGTGAGTTCATGTCCCCCTTTTTTCTTAACTGTTTTCAGTTTTATAACTTCGGGGGTGAAATACATGTTACAATTATACATACATTTTTATACATGGTATGGTTAGCTTTAGGAGGGACTTTCATACATCGTTAGATCATGTGAGTGGGTAGGCGGCTACTAAAGGCCATTAATCCTTATCGTAGGACCGAGGGACATGAGTGATAAATCTATTTGGGTGTAGCGAGCCCACACCCATGAGGCCGGGGCGGCCCATAGTGGTGACTGTGTCTTACAGCCGGAAGCCCGGTGCAACTCCGCTAGGTTTGAGTCTTCCTGCATCACTTCACACATATCAATGGCCTTGCAAACCATTGGTGATCTCTTTTTTTTTCCTTATTGCTACATACCAGGGACTATTCATACATCGTTCAAGGGTTATACATACATCGTTTACAAAGGTTTATAGATACGCACATACACATGAACTCGCTCAACTTTTTGTTGATTTTTCAAACTACATGTATTTCAGGGAATTGACCGGATCTGGCGGGTGATGCACGTTAAGCTGCGTAATAAATAAAAGATGTCATCCTGGGGTGTGGGGTTTGGGAGGTGTAACCCTTGCCTGGACGGGTCACACGTCTCCAAACCTCGTTTTATTTAAGATCTTTTGTTGAGTCCATTTGGGAACTCATTTTTTTTTAAACAAGTCATTGTTGTAACTTGTTTTGGGTTGATGATTCAAGACAATTATGTTATGGTATTTTCTAACTATATTAATGGATGAGCATCTTGTGTTTTTATCATATAGCATTGTTATGATTGTTGCTATGGTATTAAGAAGTCATACCAAATAAACCCACGCTTCCGCAAAAGCCAGGGTGTGACATTTTTAACTTCAGTTGCTCCCCCTTTCGTTTAACTTCCTTCATGCTCCCCCTTGCTTTTAAGCTTCCGTGCTTTCAGCTGCTAGGATCGACACCTAGTACAAGCTCCTCCAAGATAGTTATAGTTATCTGGCTCTTTGAATGCAAACTCGCCCTTGCTCTGAGCTTGTCTTCAGACTCCCCCTAGCCTCAGCTATCGGGATCGTTGTCTGGCTCTTTCATCTGCAAATCTCAAACCATTTATAAGATACTTGACAATTTAAGATTAGTAATCGAAAATCTAGCTCTAAACATTTATCATGAATAAGCTAGAGCATTTCTAATATGTGACTACACAGGACACCGTTTGTTCACAGAAATCTGGCTTTTACATCTAACAGTGAAAGTTCCAGAATTGGTGACCTGGCTCAAAATATTCTAGTATCGAGAACCTGACTCTATTGCCAAACTTTAACAATATGTAATTTCTTAGAAACAACTAGGCTCTCTCCCCCTATCAAACAACTATATATATTTGATAGTTTAAGAATGCAAAACCCTCTCAGATAATCATCCAAGTCCAAATTAATGATCTTGGAGATTTCACAAACTGTTTTTGAATTTTTCAATAAAAACCTCAAGTTTCAAATTAATGAACTTGTTTATTTTCAGAAACATATTCAGCATACTTAGATTTTGAAACTCTGCTTTCGGACATTGGTTGTCGAAAATAAAGTAGAAACAAAATATTTTTGTGATTTTTCTCTAATAAAAGCAGTAAAGAAATATTTACAGACAATATTTTTGTTTGAGTTCGTGTAATAGGATCATATTAGTTTATGACAAATCACTAGCACCGTTGAGCTATAAACACTATAAGTTCTAAACGATTCACTTAGATTATCAGTATACTGATCCACTTAAATTCTCACAGAAATTTCAACTGATTCGAGATAAGAGATTTAGTGTCTTAAGAACTTAACTTATTCGCGTGTCCCACCTCTGAATATACCATCGTATCAAGATTCCCTAGATTCAGTATTACAGGTGAATATACTATATTGATATCTGTACTCTGGGTTAGTGCGAGTCCTTAAGAGCTCAGGTATGAACTACCGTTCAGTCAAAAAGATGAAGGCTCGACTTTAGGTGTGTCCCACTTAGGGATTTTCTTTACAACTGCACTTGATATATATCTTTCGATATTTTTCATTTTTTATGCAGAGGGAAAGCTCTTTAAAGCGCATAAAGTATTATACTAGCCATTGCTAACACAAAATCAGAAGATCTGGTATAATACCCCAGATATCAAACAGTATAAAGACCTAGTATCTCAGAATCAAGCAACCTCTCAAACGAGATTTCGGGTGTTACCCATATATCTGAGAGATGTTCCCCACGAGATAAGTAAAATTTATTGATTTTATGTTTATATCTCGAATTCAATCTACTAAATGTGCAAAAACCTACTGGCATATCATCAGTGAGACAGTTTATCACATTTGACTTTCCATTTCTTTAGCGTATTGTGAATGTCTTTCTGATGTACTATCATTTCCTCTTTTTACACAGAAACTCATTTTTCATTTTCTATTGTTTTTGGCTTTTTCAAATTTTCAAATGTTTTTGTATTTTCTGAAAATTTTACTCCCCCTAAAATCCAAAACATTTAAAGACAATTTGAGAACCCGATGCAAATAGCTTTATCTCGCCATCCATTTTCTGATTAACATGTGAAGCAGAAAGTACCCCCATGATTTACAACACACTGATTTTTAACAATTTTGTAACCATTTTCAATTGTAAAATAATCATGTTTGTTCAGTCGTGAGGGTTTCGGCATATTCAATCAACATATTTTTGAAAATTTTTTATTTGTTTTTTTTAATAACTTTAAAAACAAACATATTTTTTTCATTTTTCAATTTTTGAAAAAATTTAAAACATATTTTTGGTTTTTAAATTTTTCGATTTTTAGGGTTTTTTAATATAGTTTATTTATTTACAGAAACAAACAAACTCCCTGTTCTCAGTTGCAGGGATCCACAACCTCCTTTTGTGACAGGCTGCTCCTCTGTTCATTCTGACATTCATCCATCTTCTGGAGCACCTGCACATTCAACTAATTCAGTTATTTAAATAATGCAACCCAAGCCTGTTTCGACTCAGGTAGTTGAACATGTATTTTTCCAGGAAACACTAGATAATTTCTTTCATTTTTCTCAAAACATTCTCATTCCGATTATCACTCACAGAAGCCTGTTTCTTTGCCACCCAAATTTGACCTTTTGAAACCTTCCTTTGATAAAATCTTGGACTAATTTTTGGTTTCCAGATTTGTTTTGGTTCATACTTGGATGTTATTGGTTTCTAAGTTTGTTTTTGCTTTTGAAAATCAACCTTTTGTTTCCAAATCTGTTTAGGCTCAACTCTGGGTGTCTTTGGTTTCGGTTTCCAAGTTTGTTGTGATTCAAACTTGGTTGACTTCTGTTTAACATCAACAAACTTTTTTTGTTCAAGATTAACAGGTTTCTGATTTGAACATTTGCGACCAACATGTCCTGCTTGATCACATTTGAAACATGTTTTCTTTGAAACATATTTGACTTGGTGTTGCTTCTTTTGAGCATAGAACTCTTCATTAGACTGTCGTCTAAATTGGAGTTCTTTCTCTTCCTCAGAACTTGTTCCGTGAACAAAGTTCATCTTTTTCTAATAATTTGGTTTTTCAAAACGTTTCTTTTGGTTTTGATTCTTTTTATAACCAAACCCAGCTTTCATATTTTTCTTCTTGTAACTAGGTTTGTTATAAAAAGTTTTCTTGCTCTTTCCAGCAAATTTTTCAATTTCAGACTTCTCAATTTCTACCAGTTTGAAAACTTTGTCATTCTTTTCCGAAATCACATTCTGAATTGGGACTTCAATATCTGATAATAATTTGTCCGATCGAATCAAGGTATAAGCCAATCCTATTGAACCATCA